>ONZH01014134.1:0-38719 GCA_900303285.1 Rhinella marina | reverse complement strand
AAAACATATTCTCTAGACTGCGGCTAGTGTATCGCACACATCACAATTGTTCACTGGACTGTAGTTTATATAGTTGAGTAAAAAAAACTTATTCTCTAGACTGCGGCTAGTGTATCGCACACCTCACAATTGTTCACTGGACTGTAGTTTATACAATTGAGTGAAAAAAAATTATTTTCTAGACTGCAGCTAGTGTATCACACACCTCACAATTGTTCACTGGACTGTAGTTTATATAATTGAGTGAAAAATATTATTCTCTAGACGGAGGCTAGTGTATCGCACACCTCACAATTGTTCACTGAACTTTAGTTTATATAATTGAGTGAAAAAAATGTATTTTATAGACTGACGCTGCTGTACAGCACACCTCACAATTGTTCACTGGACTGTAGTTCATATAATTGAGTGAAAAAAATGCATTCTCTAGACTGTGGCTAGTGTATCGCACACCTCACAATTGTTCACTGAACTGTAGTTTATATAATAGAGTGAAAAAAACGTATTCTCTAGACTGCAGCTAGTGTATAACACACCTCACAATTGTTCACTGGACTGTAGTTTATATAATTGAGTAAAAAAAAAAGGATTTTATAGACTGACGCTGCTGTACAGCACACCTCACAATTGTTCACTGGACTGTAGTTCAATAAATTGAGTGAAAAAAATTATTCTCTAGACTGCGGCTAGTGTATGACACACCTCACAATTGATCACTGGACTGTAGTTTATATAATTGAGTGAAAAAAATATTCTCTAGACTACGGCTGTTGTATCACACACCTCACAATTGTTCACTGGACTGTAGTTTATATAATTGAGTGAAAAAAACATATTGTCTACACTGCGGCTAGTGTATCGTACATTTCACAATTGTTCACTGGACTGTAGTTTATATAATTGAGTGGAAAAAAAATATTTTCTAGACAGCGGCTAGTGTATCGCACACCTCACAATTGTTCACTGGACTGTAGTTTATATAATTGAGTGAAAAAAATTATTCTCTAGACTGTGGCTAGCGTATCACACACCTCACAATTGTTCACTGGACTGTAGTTTATATAATTGAGTGAAAATAACGTATTTTATAGACTGACGCTGCTGTACAGCACACCTCACAATTGTTCACTGGACTGTAGTTCATATATCTGAGTGAAAAAAATTATTCCCTAGACTGCGGCTAGTGTATGACACACCTCACAATTTTTCACTGGACTCGTTTATATAATTGAGTGAAAAAAATTATTCTCTAGACTGCGGCTTCTATATCACACACCTCACAATTGTTCACTGGACTGTAGTTTATATAATTGAGTGAAAAAAATTATTCTCTAGACTGTGGCTAGTGTATCGCACACCTCACAATTGTTCACTGGACTGTAGTTTATATAACAGAGTGACAAAACGTTTTTCTTAGACTTCACTACAGATCCCAGCAAGCCAATGTACAGCAGCAGGAAAAATGAGTACTGAGAAGACTTTGGCCATTTTCATTGGGGTCTGTGTGGACCATGTGCTGTCCCCTTTCTGCCACCAGTGCGCAGAGTGCAGCCAAGATGGCGGTCGCTGCACTACAAGTCCCAGCTAGCAGCCGAGAGGAGGACAAAAAAAAACATGCTTGTAGCCCTTAGAAGGGCTGTTGGGTTCTTTGTGGGTGATTCCTGCCTAACCAACAACTAAATTAAGGCCCTAACACTCTCCCTGACAGACAGCAGCTCTATCCCTAATCTCATGCAGACGGCGTATGACGCGAGCAGCGCGGAACCAGATTCTTATATTCCCAGGTCATCTGATCTGGCCAGCCAATCCCTGCTATCGACTTGTAGGGGCCCCACGTGATGCTAGGAGGTACCAAAGACACTCCTGCATGTTGATTGGCTGAAAAAAGGCGGCTAACAAGCAGGAAGAGGAAGTTGCCATTTCCTCGAGGATCGCGATATGCTAGTCCGAGTAGCGAGCATATGCGAATACCCTAATGCTCGAACGAGCACCAAGCTCGGACGAGCATGTTCGCTCATCTCTAGTCTCTAATAAGAGGAAGTGCAAACCAATCACCCAAGTGTCAAAATATAGTGGACGGATATGTCCTATCTCTTAATAATATAAAAATGAATTTCTGTCTGTCTGTCTGTCTGTCTGTCTGTTCTCTATGCGCGACCAAACTACTGGACCGATTTTCACCAAATTCGGCACACAGGTACATCAGGTGTCCGGGAAGGTTTTAGACCAGGTCTCATCTCTCTAGGACGTACCGTTCCCGAGATATTCCCAAAATATGATCTCCATTAGCCAACATTACAACTGGGAGCTTTGGTTTTAAACTCCAACTGCCATTCTCTGCAAAGGCACACACGGGGAGGGCAGGTTTCCATAACAACCAGGTAATTATCAGCAGCTGAGGATCTCATCCATTTCTATTTACTGACACTGTTAAAGGTATTCTGGTTACCATAAATATAACTTATGTGTTTTTCTATTACTACAGTTCAGTAGTAATAAAAGATGTTTTCCTCCACTGCTGCCTATTGCGTGGGCTCATAAATAAGCATCGTAGTGACCTTTAATTCAGGCCACCCTAAAAGAAGTACTTAAAACCCCCGCCCCAGGTCTCATTAAGCCACACCCCCAACTCTGTCAGGCCACACCCCCTTTCACTCCGCAGCCAACAGAGATTGAAAAAATAAAGGTAAAAATCAACTTCTGTCAGCTGCAGGGATGGGTGGGAGGTTGACTTTCTTTCTGCAATGACACACAGAAACGTTAAATGAAATAGATTAAATCCACCCATGTGAAGCGTCTTGCTAATCCGCGCCCCCGACTCTGTCAGGTCACGCCCCCTCCCACTCTGCAGCCAACGGGGATTGAAAAAATAAAGGTAAAAATAAACTTCTGTTTGCTGCAGGGGTGGGAGGGTGAATTTATCTCTGCAACGACACACAAAAATTTTAGATAAAATAGACTAATTATAGACTACAACTGTTCGAATCGTCTTGCTAAGTCATGCCCCCAACTCTGTCAGACCACGCCCCCTCCCACTCTGCAGCCATTCTGCAACGACACACAGAACCATTAAATGAAATAGATTAAATCACCTATGCGAAGCGCTTTGCTAAGCCACACCCCCAACTCTGTCAGGTCATGCCCCCTCCCACTCCGCAGTCAACAGGGATTGAAAGAATGAAGGGAAAAATAAACTTCTGTCAGCTGCAGGGGTGGGAGGGTGAATTTCTCTCTGCAATGACGCACAAAATTTTAGATGAAATAGACTAATTTCAGACTACAACCGTTCGAAGCATCTTGATAATCCACACCCCCAACTCTGCCAGGCCATGCCCCTCCCACTCCGCAGGCAACGGGGATTGAAAAAAATCAGCTGCAGGGGTGGGAGGGTAAATTTCTCTCTGCAACGACACACAAAATCGTAGATGAAATTGACTAATTTTAGACTACGACCATTCAGTACTAATAAAAGATGTTTTTTTCCACTGCTACCCATTGCGGGTCCCCATAAATTACCATGTCATCGACCTGTAATTCATGCCACTCTGACCCCCGCCCAAGATCTCGCGAAACCACGCTCCGACTCTGTCAGGCCACGCCCCCTCCCACTCCGCAGCCAACGGGGATTGAAAAATGAAGGTAAAAATCAACTTCTGTCAGCTGCAGGGGTGGGAGGGAAGTTGGATTTCTTTCTGCAACAACATACAGAAACATTAAATGAAATAGATTAAATATACCCGTGAAAAGCAATGTTTTTTTCCACTGCTACCCATTGCGGGTCCCCATAAATTACCATGTCATCGACCTGTAATTCATGCCACTCTGACCCCCGCCCCAGATCTCGCGAAACCATGCTCCGACTCTGTCAGGCCACGCCCCCTCCCACTCCGCAGCCAACGGGGATTGAAAAAATGAAGGTAAAAATCAACTTCTGTCAGCTGCAGGGGTGGGAAGTTGGATTTCTTTCTGCAACAACATACAGAAACATTAACTGAAATAGATTAAATATACCCGTGCAAAGCAATGGTTTCTTCCACTGTTACCCATGGCATGTCCTCATAAATTACCATGGCATCGACCTGTAATTCTGGCCACCATCAAAGAAGGACTTAAAACCCCGCCCCAGGTCTTGCAACGTCACGCCCCCGACTCAGTCAGGCCATGACCCCTCCCACTCCACAGCCAATGGAGATTGAACAATTTAAGGTAAAAATCAACATCTGTCAGCTGCAGGGATGGGAGGGAGGATGACTTTCTCTCTGCAACGACACACAGAAACATTAAATGAAATAGATTAAATATACCCGCGCAAAGCAATGTTTTCTTCCACTGCTACCCATTGTGTTTCCTCAAATTACCATGGCATTAACCTATAATTCAGGCCACCCTGAAATAAAGGACTTAACCTCCCCCCCGTATCCCATTAAACCACACCCCCTCCCACTCCGCAGCTAATAGGGATTGAAAAAATGAAGGTAAAAATCAATTTCTGTCAGCTGCATTGACTTTCTCTCTGCAATGACACACAGAAACATTAAATAAATAGATGAAATATACCCAGGTGAAGCCGGGTCTTTCTGCTAGTATATATATAAATATGCCCCAATTAAAGGTGCAGGTAAAGGTAGGATAGAGGGGAAGCAGCCTCGAGGTAAATGATGTTGATACCCTATCAGAAGATAATTATCCCTGATGCTGTCCCTAATAGTTCATGTTCCCTGCCTAAAAACGGGACACCCGCCCCGATAGGGGCGATCCCGTGTCAGAAACCTCCTAGATTCCCTGCACCGTCCCTGACACAGGAAAGAAACCCGCCACCTTAGTATATATGGTCAAATTGTAGTCATCATAATGTCGATAGTCAGTGATGATAATCAATAAATCTGTACCACAGTACTCAATGGATAACAGAGATACTTTTGAGTCTACAGACTCATACTCAAAACTTCGAACAATGCTGACTACACAGTTAGGACACAGTACGCACAGGCTAAAGGGTAGTGCTCACAATACGCAATAGAAAATAATCACATGTAAGATAACACTTAATAATTAAAAACATGTTCCACGCGTCGGTATCAAATCCCAACAGCCACTGATCATGTGGTCAGACAGGAGCCAGGCACAATCGCCCATAGCAACAATGACAGTAGATGGTAGATGAGTTATGTCCCTACGCGATTCGCTACCAACCTTTGTAGCTCATCAGGGGACTTAAATCAATTTAATGAAAAAGGGACCTATTTCCCAACAATAAAACACAACTACGTGGAACCACAGGCAGTTTCCTCTATATAAATCACACACAGGGTGCCATAAATCATGATAAAAACTATGATATCGAGCTGTAGAAACATCCCCCAGAAGAACCTCCTATATGATGAAGAAATAGGGAGGTATATCGGCGATACAGCTCATAAGTAGGTAGTAATAATATGGATCACATGGTTCAATCATATCGATGTGTAGCAGAGACCAATAATATTATATACTGTACATAGTCCCACTGGGGGATACTTGCGCTACAGATGAGAGACCTGCGGCATCATCGCTACCACTAGTCACGCGGGAGCCAGAGGTACCCTGGTGGTGGTATAGATTACCACAGATGTGTGACCCGGTGGTTAGATGTCTTGGTGATGGGGGGGCAGCGTGTGATAACCTTGTTACAATGGTCATTTATTTAGCTATTATCTATTAAAAAAGACACATCACAAATGAATTTAATTATATTAACTTTTTGTTCAGTTGTCCTTTTGGCTCTTTACATGTGTTAATAAAGCTGTGCCCACCTTGACACGCAGTATCGCTGCTGTGGAACGCAGCGCTGTTGCGTGATGACGTCATGCGCCCAAGCTTCCGGTTCATGTCTCCACCTGAGCGGCGAAGCGGGACTTTAAAAGCTGAGCGTCTATCCCACGCTGCCGCCCCTGCCACCGAGACAACTACCCACCATCAGCTGATAGGGTATCAACATCATTCACCCCAGGCTGCTGCCCCTCTACCCTACCTATACCTGCAACTTTAATTGGGGCATATTTATCCGTCGACTATATTTTGACACTTGGGTGATTGGTTTGCACTTTCTCTTATTAGAGACCAACTGACTGTTATATGTATGTTGTTGTATGGTGTCTTTTTTAGACTGTATCATTCTTAAGTGTATGTACACTAATGCCAGAAGCCTGACTAATAAAATTGGTGAACTGGAATTAGTGATCTGTGAGGAGGACTATGACATAGTGGGAATAACTGAGACATGGCTGGATGATAGCTATGACTGGGCAGTTAACGTACAGGGTTACAGTCTGTTTAGAAAGCATCGCCAAAACCGGAGAGGGGGAGGCGTCTGCCTTTATGTAAAGTCCTGTCTAAAGCCCACACTGCAGGAAGATATAAGTGAGGGACATGAACATGTGGAGTCACTGTGGGTAGAAATAAATGGAGCCAAAAACAATAATAAAATACTAATAGGAGTTTATTATAAACCCCCTAGTATACCAGAGCCCATAGAAAATCTACTTCTAAACGAAATAGACGAGGTGGCAAATCATAATGAGGTCATTATTATGGGGGATTTCAACTACCCAGATATAGACTGGAAAACTGAAACCTGTATATCTCATAAAGGAAACAGGTTCTTGGAAATAACCAAGGACAATTACCTTTCCCAACTGGTTCAGGACCCGACTAGAGGGACGGCAATACTGGACTTAGTATTAACCAATATACCTGACAGAACAACAGATGTGCAGGTCGGGGGACACCTGGGAAATAGTGACCATAATATAATAACCTTTCAACTGTCATTCAAAAGAGCGTTTCTTCAGGGAGGAACAAAAATACCAAACTTCAAAAAAGCTAAATTTAGCCAACTAAGAGAGGCCATAGGCCTAACTAACTGGGACAAAGTCCTCAAAAATAAAAATACAGCCACAAAATGGGATATTTTTAAAAGCATCCTAATATCTAATTGTGAGAGGTACATACCTTATGGGAATAAAAGGTTAAGGAACAAGAAAAAACCAATGTGGATAAACAGAACTGTAAAGAAAGCAATAAATGACAAACCGAAAGCATTTAAATCACTAAAACAGGAGGGGAGCGAGGAAGCATTGAAAAACTATAAGGAAAAAAATAGAATATGTAAAAGACAAATAAAAACAGCCAAACTAGAGACCGAGAGATTAATCGCCAAAGAAAGTAAAACTAACCCTAAAATGTTCTTTAATTATATAAATGGTAAAAAGTATAAACCTGAAGGTGTCGGCCCCTTATAGAGTAATGAGGGGGGAGTTGCAGAGAGCGATGAGGAGAAAGCAAAGCTACTAAATATCTTTTTCTCCACTGTATTCACTGAGGAAAATAAACTGTCAGATGAAATGCAGAATATAAAAGTAAATTCCCCATTAAAAGTGCCCGGTCTAACCCAGGAAGAAGTACAGCGGCGTCGTAAAAAGATTAAAATAGACAAATCGCCAGGACCTGATGGCATACACCCCCGTATCTTAAGAGAATTAAGTAATGTCATCACCAGACCCTTATTTCTGATATTTAAGGACTCTATACTGACAGGGAGTGTTCCACAGGATTGGCGCATAGCCAATGTGGTGCCAATATTCAAAAATAGTCCAAAAACAGAGCCTGGAAACTATAGGCCCGTAAGTTTAACATCTGTCGTGGGTAAACTGTTTGAGGGTTTTCTAAGAGATGCTATCTTGGAGTACCTCAATGAAAATAAGCAAATAACTCCATATCAGCATGGCTTCATGAGGGATCGGTCATGTCAAACCAATTTAATCAGTTTCTATGAGGAGGTAAGTTCTAGACTGGACCGCGATGAATCAATGGATGTCGTATATCTGGACTTCTGCAAAGCATTTGACACGGTACCACATAAAAGGTTAGTATATAAAATGAGAATGCTTGGCCTGGGAGAAAATGTGTGTATGTGGGTAAGTAACTGGCTCAGTGATAGAAAACAGAGGGTGATTATTAATGGCACATATTCAGATTGGGTCACTGTCACTAGTGAGTTACCACAGGGGTCAGTATTGGGCCCTATTCTCTTCAATATATTTATTAATGATCTTGTAGAAGGCTTACACAGTAAAATATCAATTTTTGCAGATGACACTAAACTGTGTAAAGTAATTAACACAGAAGAGGATAGTACACTGCTACAGATCGATCTGGATAGACTGGAGGCTTGGGCAGAGAAGTGGCAGATGAGGTTTAACACTGACAAATGTAAGGTTATGCATATGGGAAGGAATAATGCAAGTCACCAGTACATACTAAATGGTAAAATATTGTTTTATTTTTAAATTTCTTTATTAAACATTTTTCTTAATACATTATATACTTAATATTACATAACAATATAATTAAACCCCTTTCAAGAACCACCCGACCCTCCACCACCTGTCCTGCCAGAGGAAAAAAAAAAAAGGGAAGGAAGGGAGGGGGAAATAGAAATAAGGTATGAGGAGCGGTCTCCATTTTAGTTGTATATTGATAACAACCGTTCCCAGTCAGAAATACTGGGGGCCTCCGGGGAAATCCAATTACGAGCTATCATCAGTCTTGCCACAAACAGGGCCCGCTGCAACCTGTCTTTCATTTTCATTGTTGCTTTAACTTGTGTATCATCCCCTAATATCTCACATTTAAGAGTAGGAGTATAATTCATCTGTAATTTGTCTTCAATTCTAAGTCTGACCTCATTCCAAAAACTTGCCAACTTACGGCAGGACCAGAACATATGTACCATGCCTGCCTCTGATTCCCCGCATCTTGGGCAGGTCGTCTTCCTGGTCCTACTGAATTTCCAGAGTAATTTTGGCGTGTAATAAAGTCTATGTACTATGTTAAACTGGATCAAGCGATGGTTACCTGCTATTGAAATCCTATTTATGTTTTGAAATACTCTGCTCCATTGGATTCCCCCGGACAGCCCTGCCTCCTCCTCCCACAAGTCTATACATTTAAACCTGACCTCGCAATATTCTCTTAACCGTATATAAATTTTTGAAACCTCTCTATTTTTTATTCTCCCTCTTCTTAGATCATCTATAAGGCCTACTGAATCTATTATGTTAATTAATCCATTCCCAAGGGCTTTATCCAGTGCAAACTTGATCTTAACATAGTCCAGCCAGAGTCTACTCGGGAGCTGCAGGATCTAACGAAAATGCTCCCAGCCAATCACCTTGTTGTTGTGAATTATTTTGCCTACTTCGATGTTTCCTACTATCTTCTGACATCTCAACTCCCCCAAATCATAGACCGCCTGAAGATTTCTATTATAAAAGAGCGGCGCGAAGTCTAATATACCGTTCTTGTTCAGTAATTTTTTTAACTCCCCCCATAGCTTCAGATATTTTCCTGCTAAAAGGGGCCGGTCCCTGTCTTTCCTACCTTGATTTATTTCTAACCACTGAAAAATGTCCTGGAGTTCCCCCCTAGTACTATTAACCAAATGGGTGAGGAAGGCACTCCTTTGCCATTTGGCCAGGAAGTAGATCTGTGAGGCAATAAAATAAACCTTTGCATCTGGCAGGGATAACCCTCCCTTTTCTTTTTTTTGGCATAAAACCTCCTGCCTGATGCGAACTCTCTTCCTGCCCCATATTAAATAGTTAAATACTCTCCTAATCCTTCGGAATACCTCCTCGTCCATCCACAATGGGGAACAACCAAAGACATACAAAAGCTTAGGGAGGAGCACGGATTTTATTCAATATTATTTTGTCAGCCTTAGAGATCTTTAGTTTATTCCAGACCCGTTCTTTTGCCTCTAAAAGGCCCAAGACTCTATTGGTGTTTAAACTGTGAAAGTCCGTGATCCTCCCCGAAACTGTAATCCCCAGATACTGAAAGTGTTCCCCTACTCCTAACACTCTAACCTCCTGACTGACAATTCTGTCTTCCCCCCCCAGTGGTAGTAGTGCCGATTTTTGCCAGTTTATGGCTATACCTGAATATCGGCCAGTTTCCTGAAATATATGAATGACCTCCGAAAGGGACCGCTCTGGATCGGCCAAAAATAAAAGAACATCGTCCGCATATAAAGACACTCTGTCCCTGTCTCCCTGCGGCCCAAAGCCCTTGATCCTTAAATTTTCCCTCAATAAAATAGCTATTGGCTCTATACTCAGGGCAAAGAGCAGCGGGGAGAGGGGACAGCCTTGTCTTGTGCCTCTACTCAACTGAAACATCTCCGAAGGACACCCCCCTATATTTACCCTTGCTTGGACCTTATTATACAGAACTTTTACCATATTAAGAAAGGGTTCCCCAATTCCAAACCTTTTCATAACCTCCCAGAGGAACTCCGACTCCACCCTGTCGAACGCCTTAGTGGCGTCTAGAGACAGGATGGAGTGGGCCCCCCCCTTTACTGCAAACTGCATGTTGCTAAATAGTCTATAAAGATTAGTTTTTATCACCCGTCCGGGAATAAACCCGCACTGGTCTTCCCCAATAATACCGCCCACTACTTTAGAGAGTCTGTTAGCCAAAAGTCTTGCATATATCTTGACGTCAGTGTTAAGAAGGGAGATAGGCCTATAAGATTCCATATCCAATGGATCCTTACCTTCCTTATGAATCACAATAATTTCTGCGGCCCTCATTGAGTCTGGTAATACACCCTTCTCCACTGACGCCAAGAACACTCTCTCCAGGGCCGGCAGCAGTGTGTCACTGTGCTCTCGATATAACTGAAAGGGGAGTCCGTCCATACCTGGGGATGTATTTTCTTTAATTAACTGGAGCGTTTCTTTAATTTCCAATAAAGTTATTGGGGAGTCCAAATACCTTCTCTGAGCTTCCGTGATCACTGGAAAGGGAATCTGATCTAAAAAGTTTTCAAGGTCAGCCCTAGGGTACTTAGTCTCCGATTCATACAGTTTCTGATAGAAACAAGAAAAAGCTTCCGCTATTTTCGTTGGGTCGGTTACCAATTGACCCTCCTTAGTTCTGATGGCCCCTATAATTTTAGTTCCATCTTGCCCTTGTATCAAGGCCATTAAGCTTCTATTCGGCCACCCGATTCCTTATGGTATTTTACACCCCTTAACATATTTTGGTTTCTGGCCTTAAGAAGGAGGTATTGGTTTAATACTACTTGGGAACAGTTCAACTGTTTCTCCTTTTCCGGCAGGGGATGTTTCTTATATTCCTCCTCATCTTCCTTAACCTTTTTTCTCAGTTGCTCCTCCTTCCTTCTAAAATTTTTCTTTGTACTATAAATAATACCTGCATATCTGCCTCTTATAACTGCCTTAACCGTATCCCAAACAATTAGGTCGGAGGCTGTGTTCCAGTTAAGTTCCATAACATCACTTATTTCTTTTTCTATTTTTTCTTTATGGACAATTACGAGAACCAGTGTGCACCAATCTTTATTCTACCACTACTGTGTCTTATTTCTCCCTGGAATTCGACCAATAGGGGCGAGTGGTCTGATATCGTTCTGGTCAAGTATTGAATTTTCCCCAGACATTTATATGACCATTCGTTCCCCAACACCAAATCGATTCTAGACATAGTCCTGCTAGTCTTATTCCAGCAGGAATATGTCTCAACCCCCGGATTTCTGTGCCTCCAAACATCATAAAGGCCCATCTCGGAGGCCAGCTTTTGCAGGGCAGTTACTTCCGGTAGGTATTTTGGGAAGGTGGTTCTCAATCTATCCACACGTTCATTCATTACGGCGTTGAGGTCCCCCATAACCAATACAGGACAATTGCCCCTCCCTTCACAAAAATTAAACAATATAGAGAGAACTTTAAAGTTAAATGGAGGGGGATTATAGATAAAGGCCAAGATACAATCTGTGCCGCTAAGTTTACAATGAAAAAAAAAATAAATCTACCCTCCATATCAATAAGTTTACCATATACTTTCCAATGCACCCGTTCGTGTACTAATACTGACACTCCCCTGGAATATTCAGAAAAAAGGGAGTGATATTGTGATTTACACCACCTCTTACCCAACGTATAAGTCAAATCTGCCGTCATATGTGATTCCAAAAAACAAACAATTCCTGGTGAATATTTTCTAACATAATCAAACACCGATGTCCTCTTGTGTCGTTCTCTTACACCCCTCACATTCCATATCAATATATTCGTGTTTTTAATTATCTTAACCTGATCTAATAATTACCCCCACCAGCAAAAATAAGAACGAGAAAAAAAAACAAAAAAAAAACACCCTGGCAGGACAGGACATCCCACCCCCCAACCCCCCTCCCCCAAGTGACTCGATTTGACACACAAACCTGAGTCTCTCTACTTAGCTAACCAGCTATATCCCCCCCGACAAATCATTTTAACCCTTTATTATCCATCCAGCTAGTTGCGTCAACCGGAGTTGAGAAAAACCAGGTGCGTTCCTGGTACTCAATCCGGAGACGAGCCGGGAATAATAGGGCATATTTCAAACCATTCAAGGCTAGTCTCTTTTTAGCCTGAATGAATGTGGCCCTACTCTTTTGGGTCTCTGATGAGAAGTCCTGATAAATGGAAATTTTTTGTCCATTAAATCTTAACTCCCCCATCACTCTGTTGTTCCTTAAAATACTCTCTCTATCCCGGAAAGCTTAACAACTTCACTATTATGGGGCGAGGAGGGCCCCCCACTGGCGGCGATTTTGCAGGGACTCTGTGAGCCCTCTCCACACAAAAATAGCCTGAAAGATTTTTCCTGGCCCACTGCGTCCCGTATCCAATTCTGAATGAATGTGACAATGTCTTTCCCCTCTGAACCTTCAGGGAACCCCATCAGCCTCAAATTAGATCTCCTGGACCTGTCCTCCAAGTCCGTGACTTTTGCCCTCAGAGTCTTATTTTCCTTTCTCATTTCTAGGACTTCTTTCTTCATATTGGCCATATCATCCTCCAGGGTACTTATCCGGTGTTCTGCTTCCCCCACTCTTTCTCTGAAGGACCCAACATCAATCCTTAGCTGAGAGAGTTCAGTCCCTATTGCCCCCACTTGTGATACCAACTCCCCAATAGAAGAATCACATTTTTTAATTGCCGCCATCAATTCCGTCAACCACTCCGGCTTCCATCAACGACTCCGGCAGTTTTGCGTTTCTTAGGGTCTGTATTACTTTTTGCTCCTTTCAACTCCCTCCCTGGCTCAGCTGGAGCGTTAAGAAAGTGTTCCAGCCTGACTGAGCTTTTGTTTTTCCCTTTCTCATCCATCTCAGCTTTTTTTGGTTTAGAATGCATGACAACCGTACTCACAGGCCCTCAATTACTACAATGTCCACTCTTTGAGATTTTGAGTGAGGCTACAGCCCCCGCTTCCAAAAAGACCTGTAGTCAAGGGCGAGATCCAGACTTAAAGGTTAAACGTAAACTTAGCAAGGGCTTCCCCTCAGACCAACCCTTAAAGTCCAGAACATAAAACCCCCCTCAAATAGGCCAGAGTTCTTGGGCCAGGGAGTCAGAGCCTAGATGGACGGCACAACCAGGAGTACCACACTGTTCTGTGAATAGGAGAGTTAAGTCTCTGCATATAACATTCACTCCTTACCCACTTTGCTTAATTCAATTAATGTTAATGTTGCTGTTAGTACTAGTACGACCTTGAAGAGAACTATTAGCAAGGGGTTAACCGGAGCTCGTCCATTCCTGCAGCTTTACTGCCTTGGTTAGTTAGGTTAATGAGGGTACAAGCAAACAGTTTTTCCTGCACTGCAGGTCTCACCCACGCTGCTCCTCCATTAACAGGTGCTGGAGACTTCAGGCTGGGCGACTATCTCAGCCTCTCCTCACCTTGGGCCGGGCCCCAGCCTGCTGCACCATCCACACCCCTCCGCTGGCTTGACCCTTCCAACGCCTGGCTTGGCTCCGACTTCTACTCCGGTCCCCCGGGTCCCGCCGCGCCGTCACCCGACTCCACACTCGCGGCTCCTCCTCCTCACGCTCAGCCTCGCGAGACCGCCGGGGACACCAACGGAGCCCGCGGCCGAACTCCTCCGCCACACCGCAACGTCCAGCGCCTCCCAACAGGACCACGCCACCAGCCGTAAGACCCCTCAATCCGGCCACACGCTCCACACCTCGGCCTCTCAACAGGATCTCTCAGACCCGGCACTCCGGTATGGGTTTACAGGATACGCAGGGGGGATCAGATGGCGGGGCACGCACTAGTCACACCCCATGCTCCTCCTCTCTGAAATGCTGTGCAAGTCACCAGTACATACTAAATGGTAAAATATTGGGTAACTCTGACATGGAAAAGGACCTAGAATTTTAGTGAACAGCAAACTAAGCTGCAGAAACCAGTGTCAGACAGCTGCTGCCAAGGCCAATAAGATAATGGGTTGCATCAAAAGAGGCATAGATGCCCGTGATGAGAACATAGTCCTGCCACTTTACAAATCACTAGTCAGACCACAAATGGAGTACTGTGTACAGTTCTGGGCTCCTGTGAACAAGGCAGACATAGTAGAGCTGGAGAGGGTTCAGAGGAGGGCAACTAAAGTAATAACTGGAATGGGTGGACTACAGTACCCAGAAAGATTATCAAAATTAGGCTTATTCACTTTAGAAAAAAGACGACTGAGGGGAGATCTAATAACTATGTATAAATATATCAGAGGTCAGTACAGAGATCTCTCCTATGATCTATTTATCCCCAGGACTGTGACTGTGATTAGTGGCCATACTTTGCGTCTGGAGGAAAGAAAGTTTGTACACAAACATAGAAGAGGATTCTTTACATTAAGAGCAGTGAGACTATGGAACTCTCTGCCTGAGGATGTGGTGATGGTAAGTTCACTATAAGAGTTCAAGAGAGGCCTGGATGTATTTCTGGAGGGTAATAATATTACAAGTTATAGTTACTAGAAATGGGTCGTTGATCCAGGGAGTCGGGAAGTAATTTTTTCCCTAAAGTGGGGAAAATGGGCTTCTACCTCACAGGGGTTTTTTGCCTTCCTCTGGATAAGCTTGTAGGAAAACAGGACGAACTGAATGGACAGATGTCTTTTTTTGGCCTTATAAACTATGTTACTATGTTACCGTACAATAAGTGCATATTAGGACACATTGCAGTACCAGAAAAAGAATACACACAATGGGCTAAAGTGCTGAACCATTAAAAACAGTGTAGCTAAAATACAGCAAAGACATAAGTATGCAAACATTTTAGTGCAATCAATTTCACATCTGCAAGCATAAAAGGCTCAGATATACGTTTGAGTCTCTCTTTATGGCTCCTAGTTGGCAATGATAAAACACTGTCTGTCTGGAACACATATTCCAAAATTCAATTGTAATCCACGTGAGGTAAAATAGAGAATAGCAGCAAATAGAGAACCCTTTTTGCAAAGAGGGCTCCCAAATAACCTGAGAAGGGGGTAAAAAGAAAAATAGGCGCGCTTAGGCGCAACTGGGACTTTTCTGCAGAATGGGGGGAGTCCTGACAGCCATGTCCACTCCAGCTGGGTGAGAGTCAAACGGGGGCAATACATTACATTAAAAAGCAGCACATAGGGGCGTGGCCAACTGCCGGCATGACTGGACGCATCTGAGTGCAGCTCCAGCTCTCAGACTTAATCCTCATCCATCCTAGCGCCCATCCTGCTTTCAAAATAGCGTGGTTAGTACAGAAGAGACGGAGGAAGCCTAGGAGCGCCACCATGAGTCCTGGAAAGGCCCAGGCAGCAGCGGACAGGCTGAAAAAATATGCCAGACAGGAGCCCCAAAATGGCGCCGCCGCGTCTTCCACGCCGCGATCATCTGGACATAGGGCCCAGCCTCTTCCACCTCAACTAGAAAGTGAAGACTCGGAGGAACCAGAGTTCACTCTCAAAAGCGCCTACGAGCAGTTGATGGTGGCCATTACAGCCTGTCAAACCTCCCTAACGGGCAAGATCAAGGAGGTGAGAGTGGACTTGGGCCTGCTACCCAATGACGTACAGCAGCTCAGAGACAGGGTGCGGAGCACGGAGGATCGCATATCTGCTATGGAAGATCTTATGCACCCTATGCCAGAAAGGTTCCAGTCTCTAGAGAGAGCAGTAGAGTCATGGAGGCAGAAATGTGACGATTTGGAAAATCGGGCCCGCCGTAATAACGTCCGAATACTGGGGTTACCTGAAAGAGCAGAGGGCCCAGATCCAGCATTCTTTCTAGAAAGATGGTTTAAAACTACCTTCCCTGGTGCCAATTTCTCACCGGCATATGCGGTGGAACGGGCCCACAGAGTCCCAACAAGGCCTCCACCTCCTGGCTCCCTGCCTAGGCCATTCCTGGCCCGGTTGCTCAACTGGAAGGACCATGACCTTATACTGAGTTTGGCAAGGAATACCCCTTCGATACACTTTGAGAATGTGTCGGTGTCTCTCTTTCCTGATTTTTCTGCTGAACTTCAGAAGAAAAGAGCCACGTTTGTATCGGTGAAGAGGAGGCTGCGGGATCTTAGCTTACCATATTCCATGGCGTATCCGGCCCGCTTGAGAGTGGTGGATGGCGGGAAAACGCTTTTCTTCACAGATCCTAAAGAGGCGGAAGAATGGGTGTCCAAGCACCCTAGACACCCTTTGCCATCATAAAGGACAGTGGCCTCCTGTGCATCGCTTTGAAAACCCATCCGTGATCACTTTATGGGACTTCCCCAGTATCGTTATGCAGTTGACACTGTGACCTAACTTTCTGTTTTTGTTCTTTCTGACAGCCTATGGCTTTATTGGTTTGACAAACTCCTTACAGCGATGTACACTATGCAGGTCCCCTACCTATATGCCACAATATTTACACATGTTCACGTGTTATGCTTTATGTACATGTGGTTTGGTTTTACATGTTTTTATGTGTTTCACAAAGATTATCAGTTTAGGGTATGGCGTGAGAACGTAGATCATTGTACACACTCATGCTATGGAGGTATTGTCTTGTGTTGGAATATGCTGTCTGATATCTTCTGGGATGTCTCATATCCTTCAAACATCAACTGTCTGCCCTTATGGCTTCCTTAAAGGTTATGTCCTGGAATGTGAGGGGTTTGGGAAGGGACAGGAAAAGGATAGCGTTTTTTTCCCATATCCGCAAGTTCCATCCGCATATTTTGGGTTTGCAGGAAACGCACCTTACCAGGGAGACTGCCGGCAGGCTGAACAAGCCGTGGGTACAATGGGGCACACATTCCTATGGTAATTCTTACTCTAGAAGTGTATCCATACTAGTGCACTGCTCAATAAGATGGGAGGTACGGCAACAGGTGGTAGATCCAGAGGGGACCTATATATTTCTTCATGCTTACATTAACTGCGCCCCATATATTATAATCAATGTTTATCTGACCACCCCCTGCTAATGTATCCTTGTTGCAGGCTGTAGTCAGTCTCGCATCTCAATATCCTGAAGCTAGGCTAATTTGCATGGGAGATTTCAATATGGTTTTTGACAAATATCTGGACAGATTTTGCTCCGATGGACACTTAACTCAATCCCCCACCTTGCCGTCTGTGTTTTTCAGACTAGCTGCTGAGATAGGATGGTATGATATATGGAGGGAATGTAACCCGACTCAGAGGGTATACTCTTGCTTCACTCCCTCCCGGGGTGCTCTCTCTAGAATTGATTATATGCTCGGTTCGGCTTCTGTATATTTAGATCTGGAAGACATACAATATGGACCAAACAGTGTGTCGGATCATGCGCCAATTCTATTACAATTGAAAACAGCATCTGACACTAGACTTTCCACTAAGGCCCGTATACACCCCTTTTGGCTGCCACTAATGTCGGTTAATGACCGTATTCCAGATCAACTGGCGGTATTCCTGGAAGCAAATGCGGAAGGCATAGATGATTTAATACGGTGGGAGACCCTGAAAGCGTATTTACGTGGATGCTTTAAGTCCTCCATTTCATATATAAAAAGAGAGACTAGACGCAAGGAAGATGAATTATTTCGTCAATGTAAGGAGGCGGAGGAGAGCTATACCTCAGATCCATCTGAAAGCAATAGGCTAGAGTGGTTACAGAAGGGTAGGCAATGTTTATTGCACGTCCAGGAGAGGAGTGATCGCAAGTTGTTCTTCCTTAAACAACAATCCTTTGAGCTGGGTGGTCAGTCCGGGAAACTACAGGCGCATGTTGTTCGTGCTAATAATGCAGCTCCACCAGTGTTGCAGGTGCAAGGTTAGGGAGGTGCCATCATAGAGGGCACTGAAGCTATATTGCAAAGGTTTAGGGCTTTCTATCTTGACTTGTATAGCTCAGTGGCGCAATATACGCACTCTGAACTGAGAGAATATTTTCAGGGTATTCGTTTCCCGACTCTGCGGAACCAGGACAGGGAATTGTTGGAGACGGATATCACCTTGGAGGAAATAGAACAGGCTATAAAGGGTTTGGCTAATGGCAAGTCCCCTGGCCCTGATGGCATTCCTTTGGAGGCATACTCCAAATGCACAAGACATATGCGGCCGCGCAGCAGAGGGGACAGCTACCTGAGTCACTACAGTATATGATGCCACAATTGTGATATTGCTGAAACCTGATAAAATCCGCTGGAATGTGGTTCCCATAGGCCAATCTCCTTGTTGAATATAGATTATAAGATTCTTACTAAAATCTTAGCTAATAGATTGAATAAGGTTATTGCCTCCATCATCCATCAGGACCAATCCGGTTCTAGACCTGGTCGCTCAACATCCAGCAACATCAGAAGAGTGCAGGTTATCTCGCAGGTGGAAGTGGGTGGGCCCTGGCCTCTTTAGACACAGCCAAGGCATTTGACTCTGTCGAATGGCCGTATTTGCTTGAGGTCCTGACCCATTTTGGGTTTGGTGCCTCCTTTATAGCTTGGATTTCCACTTTATATAAGTGTCCTAAAGCGCAGATATTGGTCAATGGATCCAGCTCCGCGCAGTTTGGCCTTCATAGAGGTACCAGACAGGGATGTCCGCTGTCCCCTCTGCTGTTTGCGTTGGCTATACAACCACTGGCTCTCAGGATAAGGCAGGATGCCATTTATAAAGGGGTCATGCTGGGTGACAGGGAAGATAGGCTAGGACTATATGCTGATGATCTTATCCTCTTCACAGATGATGTGGACATCACTTTGCCGAGAGCTATTGACTTAATAGATCACTTTGGCCGTTTCTCTGGGCTGTGTATCAATTGGACCAAGTCAGCTCTTATGCCCCTATGGTCGCATACTTGGCCCGCGGTGTTTCATAACCTGCCGGTGGTGGATTTTTTAAAGTACCTAGGTGTGATAATTACCAAGGATGCCCATCTGTCCCTTGATAAAAATATACTGCCCATTGAGCAATACTTTGTGGACAAATTCAAATCCTGGAAGTCCTTGCCTCTCTCTATGATGGGCAGGATAAATCTGGTTAAGATGATACTACTGCCTAGGGGTCTTTACCTTTTGGAGCATGCCTGTACCCCAATACCACGCAGTTTCTTTGATAGATTGCAATCCTTGATAGCCGGCTTTATATGGGGGTCTGCTAGACGAAAGCTAGCAGTACGGACTCTGCAGCGGTCTAAGCAGCAGGGCGGTACTGCCCTTCCAGATTTTTTCCTATACTTTCTGGCTGGGCAGTTGCGGTTTCTTATCTCATGGGTGACACAATCTGATCTGCCTAATGCAGAATATTATTTATGTCGCTATTTGCAGCTGACTACACTATGGCCAGTACTCGAAGGTATTCACTTATTCTCTGGGGAAGCCCTTCCTTTGCATAGGCTGGCACATCAGGTGTGGTCGGCTGCAAAACTTAATCAATATAGAGATTGGGCAGATGACATCCCATTATGGGACAATCCCTTATTTATACACCTCCAAGGGCATGATGGATCGGTTATATGGAAGCGTTAAACATACTTAGATTGCAGGATTTCTATAGTAATGGGATTTTGAGGTCTTTTGAGCAGTTGCAGGAGAAATACGGATTACCGCGTACTGTGTTTTATAGGTATTTGCAGGTGCGCCACGCACTTCGGGCTGAATTCAGGGATTCTGGGCGACCTACAGTATCTCTAATTACCCTTTGATCGTTGTTCTGGCAACACAAGGGCCAAAGGGTATCAATTCGGCCTTATATACCCACCTTCTGAACAGTCATATGGCTCTGTCACAAATACCTGCAGAACTTAAATGGAGAGAAGATATATCATCTTTGTCGGCAGAGGAGTGGTCAGAGGCCTTAGGCTACATGCACACGACAGTGAAAAAAAACGTCCGTTAAAAACGGACACACTGTCAGTTTTTCACGGCCATTTTCTGGCCGTGTGTCCATTTTTAATGTCCGTTTTGCATCCGTTTTGCATCAGTTTTTCATGTCCGTTAAAAACGGACATGAAAAATTGATTAATTGGATTGGCAGTTATTTCTTGCTCCCAACTATAATCATGACCCCCATGATGCCCATAATGTCCTCCATAGTGCCCCTATAGTGCCCCAGCTAAAATAATGTCCCCCATGTAGGCCCCCTGGTAAAATAAAGTCCCCCATAGTGTAGGAATTTTTTTTAATGTTCCCAACTTTAATAATGTCCCCCATGTAGGCCCCCATCTTAAATAATTCCCCCCATGGTTTAAATAAATGCCCCCCACAGCTGCTTTTTTAAGATTTAAACAAAAAAACAAAAAACAAAAAACAAAAAAAAAACCCTCACCTTATCCAATTGCTCGCGCTGCATCAGTCTCTTCTCTCTTCACTGAACAGGACCTGCCGAAGGACCTGCGATGTGCATGATGACGTCACTGCGTGCGCCAACGTGGCGACGTCACCGCGCATAACGCAGGTCCATCGGCAGGGCCTGCTCAATGAAGAAACCAGAGACTGCACAGCGAAAGCAAGTGGATAGGGTGAGTGGCCATAGTGTACCCGGTTTTAACGGCCATTAGACGGGAGCACTCCTGTCAATCGGCCAAAAAACAGCCATATGAATAGCACCATAGGCTTTCATTGGCACTAAAAATGGCTGTGTGACGGCCGCTACTTAGACGGCCATCACACGGCAATTTTGTACTCGTGTGCATGAGCCCTTAGAGTCTTCTCTTTATGTATCCCCCTCTGTCAACAACCAACTAATACTGTTGTTTATGTTGCATAGATGTTACCTGAGACCCACCAGACTATATAAAATGGGGAGACTGCCCCACACTAGATGCCATAGATGTGCACAACTAAATGCTAATTTTTGGCACATGATGTGGGATTGTCACTATATTAGAACTTACTTGTGTGAAGTCATCAATCTCATTTCTTTAGTCTTGTCTAGGCCCCTCTCTTTAGATCCCAAAATGTGTCTACTGGGTCTCTTGGAAGAGAACGTATGGACCCATCACGAAAGTATCTTTCTGAGAGAGACTCTATTCTTAGCAAGGAAAGCAATAGCTATTAGATGGATGGCTGACCGTCTTCCAACTGTAACCCAATGGAAGTCTTTGGTTAACCAAATCATTCCTTTTGAAAGAATCATCTTCATAAACAGAGGGTGTCCGCAAAAATTCTGGAAGGTCTGGGGTGCGTGGTGTTCCTCTCCATTAACCATATCTCAGTCAAGACAACTGCATACAACTCTTTTGAATGTAACATAGAGCGTTTCATGCGATGTGGTTCATTGACCTGTGTGAACATGTACTTTGCACTGCTTATTGCTGTGTTCCATTAACTGTACTACTTGCTGTACCCTACTTGTTTAATTCTTCAATAAAACTAGTTTTTTTTTAAAAGCAGAACATAGAGAACCCTTTTTGCAAAGGGGGCTCCCAAATAACCCGAGAAGGGGGAAAAGGAAAATAGGGTCACTTCGGCGCAACAGGGAATTTTCTGCAGAATAGGTGGAGTCCTGACAGCCATGCCCATATGGGTGAGAGTCAAATGGGGGCAACACAAACTAAACAAAAACAACTGCCAACTAGCATCTCACCCATCAGGTGCAGTCCATGGTGTGGCTCTCATAGGTCCTCCTGCAGTGTCCTTGACACTGCCAGTAGTTGGGTTCCTCATATGAGGGACCTGAATTTCTCCTCGCTGGAGCTGCTGCTGAAGCTCATCAGAGGACGCTCCTGCCTCTTGAAGGCCATGCTCGCTGCGGTGGTGGAACTCCAGTGGCCTCTTCTTCCTGAATTTGGACTTGACTGTGGTTGTGATGCTGGCGAGCGGGGTAAGGACTTCCGGCTGCAGTGGTTCCAGAAAGGTTGCATCCAGGGAAGAAGACCCAGCTTCCCCGGCTGCTGCTGGCTTCAGCTTCCACGGGAGCTGGTATTGGTGTATGACCGTGTATTGGAAGGTGAACGATAACGTGGTCAGCTGACCCAGCTATAAAGACTGGTGGTGGTGGTGGTGCTGGCAGTCCAGGAATAAGAGGCTCCGGCTGAGGCTGTGGCTTTTCCCTGAAACGGAGGACGCCATCTGGGAACTCCTGCAGGCAGCGCAAGCGTTCTGGACCTGGTGGTTCATCCGGCCACACTTCTGGTTCCGTTGTAGGCACCAGAGGCTTTGAAAGGAGGGTAAACCCGGTCGCAATTGGGCCTTTCAGGGATGCCATGGGGGTGTACTCCACCTGATCCCCCACGTACAGGCTATGACGATGTTGTGGCAGGTACGGCCGTTTCACCGACCTGCAGCCCACAAAATATTATTTTCCACCCTCGTCATCCTACAGGAAGCCAGACCCTCTCCCAACGGAAATCCAAAGCACAGTTCCCTTTCGGCGTTCCAATGAAGGATCTCCCGGCCTAGGGTGGTCGAGTACCTGCATGACCCAGTCCTCCACTGCGGTTTTATAGTCCCAGAGGTTCTCTGCATGGGCCGTCACAGATGGTGGAACAATTGGGTTCTGGTGTATGGAAGGGGTGGATCTCCTTCTGGGCGGCGAAGTGGACGCCGCCTCCGCCACACGAGCCACAGCAGACGCTCCGGCCGCACGAACCACAGCAGACTCTCCAGCCACACGAGCCACAGCACACACTCCAGCCGCACAAGCCACAGCAGACGTTCCAGCCACACGAGCCACAGCAGACGTTCCAGCCTCACGAGTCACAGCAGACATTCCAGCCGCGTGAGCCACTGCAGACACTCCAGCCACCTCACGAGTCACAGCAACAGCAACCTCAGCAGGTGGTAAGGAAGACACAGGCACTGAAGCTGGGTTTCTCTGGCAGAGTTGTGACACCCTGATGTCTGGAGAGGGCGGTGGTTCAGGGAACTCGTCCCCAAAATACATTTCATTCCAATTTGGACACAGCTGTTTTTTAGCCATGATGCTTACCTCTTGCTCTGAGGTCAGCGCTGGTCTAAACTGGTTCAGACTTCAGAGGAGGGTGGAGTACTGAGGGAGGAGTCTTCACTCCCTATACGTGCAAAATAGTTAGATCCCGGTGGGCCGGGCTGGTTCTGAGGAGGGTGTATCTTCACTTTCCCGCTCTTGCGTTGGTGTATTGTCATTGTCCTGCCTCACGCAGAATGCGTACGTTTCGTACGTTGTATACGTATCGTACGTATCGTTAGCGCGTTAAATTTTGCGAAGATTTACGAATAATACGAAGCGAATCCAAAGAAATTCAGATTCGCTTAGCAGCTGAAAATTTCCAAGATTGGATATGAATCTACGAAGCGGCGAATAGATTCGCTCATCTCTAGCCCTGGACAAGCTTTTCTGCCCGGCCAGTGGAATCAGAGCGGGTGTTTAGTGCGGCGGGGGGCTTAGTTACCCCAAGGAGAACTCACCAAAAAATGTGGAGAGATTAACCTTTGTGAAAATAAATCAGGCGTGGATCAGCAAGGATTTCCACACGCCAGTGCCTGATTCATCAAACTACATAATTCTGGGTGCCATACACAAACTTTGTAAAAAGAGACCATTTTTTTCTGGCCACCTGCTTCAACCATGGTTCTGATGCTGCCACCGGCCTGATGCCACACACCTGCTGCCATGTTCTCCTACTGCCTCCCTCCTGCTGCCATCCACCGTGCTGACAAGCATGGGCAGCAGGTAGCTTAACTGTTGCATCTGTTCTCCATGCCAGAGTTTACCTCCTGCTGGAGACCTGAACTGTTTGTTAGGACTTGCATGGGTGTGTCTCTCCTCACTTGTGAGGCAGCATGTACACAACCTCTCTGTGGGCTCTGTGGGCATAACAACCACTCTGTGACTGACCACAGTGTTGCCTTCTCATGTGGTTGCCACCCTCACCACTCTCACTGGCCCACTATATTGATTCCTTATGCATTTGCCACCCTCACCACTCTGACTGGGCCACTATGTTGACTCCTTATGCATTTGCCACCCTCACCACTCTATGACTAACCACTGTGTTGACTTCTCATGCATTTGCCACCCTCACCCCTCTGACTGGACGACTATATTGACTCCTTATGCATTTTCCACCCTCCCTACTCTGTGACTGGGCCACGATGTTGACTACTCATGCGGTATCCACCTAACCACTGGGCCATTGTGTTGGCAGTTGCCACCCTCCCCATAATCTAACTGGGCCACTGTGTTGACTCCTCATACGTTTGCTACCTTCACCACTCTGTGACTGACCACTATGTTGACTTTTCATGCAGTTGCCACCCTTACCACTCTGTGCCTGGGCCATCGTGTTAACTCTTCATGCGTTTGCCGACCTCACCATTCTGTGACTGACCATTATGTTGACTCTTCATGTGGCTGCCAAATCACCACTCTGTGACTGACCACTATGTTGACTTCTCATGCGGTTGCCACCCTTACTACTCTGTAACTGGGCCACTTTTTTGACTCCTCTTGCAGTTGATACCCTCCCTATTCTGTGACTGGGTCACTATGTTGACTCCTCATGCATTTTCCACCCTCCCCACTCTCTGACTGACCACAGTGTTGACTTCTCATGCTTTTTCCACCCTTACCACTCTGACTGGCCGACTATATTGACTCCTTATGCATTTTCCACCTTCCCTTCTCTGTGACTGGGCCTTATGTTGACTCTTCATGCGGTTGCCAGCCTCCCCATAATGTAACTGAGCCACTGATTTGACTCCTCATGCTGTTGCTACCATGTTGTTGACATCACTATTTATTTTTTCTGATCTGTCAGAAGAATGGAAAACTGAGAAGCCAAACGGATTCACGGTCCCTATTTTGCATTTTTGCATCAGGATATGCTCATTATTAGGAAGCTAAAGGCCAAGGGCGGACATACCGCCTGTGCAGCATGTTCAGCTACACAAGGACCCAGAGATGGAGGGGGGCCCTTCCAAGTGCCAGCAGAGGCGTGGGGGATGGGGCCCTGATTAGGACTTACTGTGAATCTGCAGCCATTCTGTATTTACTCGTTCGCACGTTTGATTTTTAAGTGCGTGTTTGAATTAAGTGTGTGACATTAGATTACGTAAAGGAGTATCTTTGAGAGCTAATTTATTTGTGTGCATTCCTGAGTGGCTGTGCCTGACTTTATTGTACTCTGTACCAAGTCAGAGCAGTGTAGTCTAGCTTATACACTGTGACTTGCTGTTGCTGCCAGCTTTATTCCATAGCAGCTGAGAGTAAACGTGATTACACTTTTTTTTTCTTTCTCTTCCTTCTCCAGGGTGTTGCACAGGTGAGTAATTAGGGTGTGGCTATCTAATTATGAGAAGTTAAATAGCTAGTCTTGAGGGCAGTTCAGTCCTTTGAATCCAGAGGTAAAAAAAGCAGACTGGTTTGAGTGTTGTATTTATAAAAGCAGAGACACAAAGCAAGTTTGAGCGTTCACCCGTTTGATTTTTAAGTGTGTGTTTGAATTAAGTGTGTGATTTTAGATTACGTGAGGGAGTATCTGTGAGCGCTAATTTATTTGTGTGCATTCCTGAGTGGCTGCGCCTGACTTTATTGTACTCTGTACCAAGTCAGAGCAGTGTAGTCTAGCTTAGACACTGTGACTTTCTGTTGCTGCCAGTAGAGATGAGCGAGCACTAAAATGCTCGTGTGCTTGTTATTCGAGTCGAACTTTTCCCGATGCTCGGGTGCTCGTTTCGAGTAACGAACCCCATTGAAGTCAATGGGAGACTCGAGCATTTTTGCAGGGGACCAAGGCTCTGCCTAGGGAAGGCTGGGTGAAAACCTGGAAACCTCAGAAAATGATGAAAACACCACGGAAATGGACAGGAAACAGCAGGGGCAGCATGCATGGATGCCTCTGAGGCTGCCTAATTCCACCATTACCCCAAATTCTCAGGCAACAGCCTGGTGGTTACCCTCATGGCAATTGTGTTCACCCAGACCAAGAAAGGCGAGGCACATGCATCAACCGGTACAGTCGTAAATTATGAGCTTGATCAAGTGTGGCATGTGTTCTATGTATTCTTCTCAGTTTAATACCGTATATGGCAGCTATCCGGAAAAATAGTTTGGAGAGAGAGAAAGATAGAAAAAAGATGTAAATTGTTTGGAGAGAGGGCCTGTAGGTGGACCTCCGGAAAAATTGTTTGGAGAGAGGGCCTGTAGGTGGACCTCCGGAAAAATTGTTTGGAGAGGGCCTGTAGGTGGACTTCCGGAAAAATTGTTTGGAGAGAGGGCCTGTAGGTGGACCTCTGGAAAAATTGTTTGGAGAGAGGGCCTGTAGGTGGACCTCTGGAAAAATTGTTTGGAGAGAGGGCCTGCAGGTGGACCTCTGGAAAAATTGTTTGGAGAGAGGGCCTGTAGGTGGACCTCCGGAAAAATTGTTAGAAGAGAGGGCCTGTAGGGGGCCCTCCTGAAAAATTGTGGTAAAAGAGTGCCAGTTGGACCTCTAAAAAATTGTGTTTTTTGGGTCAGCGTTAGGCATAGACGACAAGGAGGAGGAGGAGTAGGAGGAGTAGAGAAGAGGAATCGGATACATAAGTAATGTTAATCTTTAGCTGCTTTCCCCCGGAGGAGATTTGAATTCCGGTGAAATCCAGGCTTTGTTCATTTTAATAAGCGTCAGCCTGTCAGCGCTGTCAGTTGAAAGGCGTGTACGCTTATCGGTGATGACGCCACCAGCTGCACTGAATACCCACTCTGACAACACGCTAGCGGCAGGGCAGGCCAGTACCTCCAAGGCGTACAGCGCCAGTTCAGGCCACTTGTCCAGCTTTGAAACCCAGTAGTTGTATGGAGCAGAGTGATCGGTCCGGACGTTGGTATGGTCAGCTAGGTACTCCCTCACCATCTTTCTGTACAGCTCCCCCCTACTCTGCCTAGACTGGAGACAGGTGACAGTGTCTTGCTGGGGTGACATAAAACTGGCAAAGGGCTTGGAGAGCGTTCCCCTGCCAGTGCTGGACAAGCTGCCTGCTCGGCTACTCTCCCCTGCTACTTGGCCCACAGAACCATGCCCTCTGCCGCTAGCGGCGTCAGATGGGAAGGATTGTTTCAGCTTGTGCACCAGGGCCTGTTGATATCTATTCACTCTCATACTCCTTTCCTCTGCAGGGATGAGAGTGGAAAGGTTCTGCTTGTACCGTGGGTCCAGGAGAGTGAACACCCAGTAATCGGTGTTTGAAAAAATGCTTCTAACACGAGGGTCACGGGATAGGCAGCCTAACATGAAGTCTGCCATGTGCGCCAGAGTCCCAACACGTAAGAATTCCCTCTCCTCACTGGCCTGACTCTCCATTTCCTCCTCCTCCTCCTCCTCCAAGTCCTCCTCTTCAGCCCATACATGCTCAAGAGTTAAGGACTGAGCACTGGTACCCTCTTCTGTCTCGCCGACATTCTCCTCCTCTTCTTCCTCATCCTCATCCCCCTCCTCCGATACACGCTGAGAAACAGACCGGAGGGTGCTCTGGCTATTAAGCGATGTATCTTCCTCCACCGTCTCTTGTGACAAGCGCAAAGCATCTGACTTGATCCTGAGCAGTGAGTTTTTCAACAGGCAAAGCAGCGGGATGGTGAGGCTGATAATGGCGGCATCGCCGCTGACCATCTGTGTTGACTCCTCAAAGTTGCTCAACACCTGGCAGATATCAGACATCCACGTCCACTCCTCATTGTAGACTTGAGGAATCTGAGTGACCTGACTACCAGTTCTGGTGGAAGTTGACATCTGGCAGTCTACAATCGCTCTGCGCTGCTGGTAAACTCTGGATAACATGTTTAATGTCGAATTCAATCTCGTGGGCACGTCGCACAACAGTTGGTGAGCGGGCAGTGGTAGGCGGCGCTGCGCTGCCCTGAGAGTGGCAGCATCTGTGGTCGACTTGCGGAAATGCGCACAGATGCGGCGCACCTTGGTGAGCAAATCAGACAGATTGGGGTATGTCTTGAGGAACCGCTGAACTATTAGATTGAACACGTGGGCCAGGCATGGCACATGTGTCAGTCTGCCGTGTTGCAGAGCCGCCACCAGGTTTCACCCGTTGTCACACACAACCATGCCTGGCTTGAGGTTCAGCGGTGCCAGCCACACATCGGTCTGCGCCGTGATGCCCTGTAACAGCTCTTGGGCGGTGTGCCTTTTGTCATCTAAGATCAGCAGTTTGAGCACCGCCTGCTGGCGCTTACCCACGGCACTGCTGCTGCACCTAGAGCTACCGACTGAAGGCGCCGTGCCCACGGATGGTAATTCGGTGGAGGAGGAGGAGGGGTCAGAGGAGGAGGAGGCATAGTACGTCTGAGAGACCGTGACCGAGGTAGGCCCCGCAATCCTCGGTGTGGGCAGTACATGAGCGGCCCCAGGGTCAGTCTCGGTCCCAGCCTCCACCAAGTTAACCCAATGTGCCGTCAGTGAGATATAATGCCCCTGCCCAGCAGTACTTGTCCACGTGTCCGTGGTTAGGTGGACCTTCTCAGAAACAGCTTTGGTCAGGGCATGGATGATGTTCTGTGACACGTGCTGGTGTAGGGATTGGACGGCACATTGGGAAAAATAGTGGCGGCTGGGGACCAAATACCGAGGGGCAGCCACCGCCATGAGATTGCGAAAGGCCTTGGTCTCTACCAGCCTATAGGGCAGCATCTCCAGGCTCAGCAATTTGGAGATGTGGACGTTGAGGGCTTGGGCATGTGGGTGGGTGGAACTTTATTTCCTCTTGCGCTCCAGCGTCTGCTGTGAAGACAGCTGAACGCTGCGCTGGGACACGTTGGTGGACACTGTGGAGGATCGTGGAGGCGAAGGTGTGGTTTTCCGGTGGGAGGCGCTCGTGCCGGGGTCCTGGGCAGGGGGTTGACTAGCAGAGGCAGCGAGTGACACAGGGGAAGGAGCAGTGGTGTGACCCGCAGGAGGTGGTGAACGGCCTTGGTTCCATTGAGTGGGGTGTTTAGCACTCATATGCCTGCGCATGCTGGTGGTGGTTAGGCTAATAGTGGTGGCATCCCTGCTGATCCTGGTGTGGCACAGGTTGCACACCACAGTCCGTCGGTCATCCTCACTTTCTTTAAAGAACCTCCAGACTTGCGAACATCTAGGCCTCGCCACGGGAGCTTCACTACGTGAAACAGTTGCTGCTGATGCACCAGCTCTGGCCCTGCTTCTCCCTCTGGCCACACCACTGCCTCTTCCAAACTTTTCTGGTGCAGCACTCGCCTCCGCCTCAGAAGCACTGTCTTCACTCGGCTTATCAACCCAGCTTCGGTCAGTCACCTCGTCATCCTCCGATTCCTCAGTCTGCTCCCCCTCAGTCTGCCAGTCTGCTCCCCCCTCGGACTTCCTGCCCTGACAACAACTTCACCACTGTCTGACAACCGTGTCTTCTCATCGTCCGACACCTCTTTACAAACTTCTTCCACTAAGTCAACATTGTCATCATCATCATCATCATCATCACCCACAGACTGCGACAGTTGGAAAACTTGGGCATCGGGAACGAGGTTAGCAGCAACCTGAGAAGTGGTTTGTGACTCTGGGAAGGGTCCAGAAAACAGTTCCTGAGAGTATGCCGGATCGCATTCCAAATTTTCCTGGGAGGGGGCAGACTGGGGGGAAGGAGGTTGAGGTGGAGGAGCTAGAGGAGTGCTCCCTTGGGTAACGTGGGTGGACTGCATGGAAGACTGACTGGTGGACAAATTACTTGAAGCATTGTCCGCAATCCACGACATCAGCTGTTCGCACTGTTGTGGTTTCAACAGTCCTCTACCACGTGTCCCTGTAAGTTGAGACATGAAGCTAGGGAGTGTAGCTCTGTGGCGTTCCCCTGCTCCCTCATCAGCAGGTACTGTCCAGGGGCATACATAGAAATCATTGGGCCCAATAGCAAGAATCTGAATGGGGCCCCTAACCCCGCCCACTATCTGGCCCATCCCACATGCTGCCATGACTCCTCCCCTGCCACACCCCCATTTGCCAATAAATATATGTATACTTGACCTACTGAAAATCTTATTATACTGTTTGGGGGCCCCACGGAGACGTTATACTTATGGGGCAGCCCCAAGGAGACATTATACTGTATGAGGGCGGCCACAAGGAGACGTTATACTGTATGAGGGTGGCCACAAGGAGACGTTATACTGTATGGGGCAGCCTCAAGGAGACATTATACTGTATGAGGGCGGCCACAAGGAGACGTTATACTGTATGGGGACCACGAGGAGATGTTATACTGTATGGGGGCCACAAGGAGACGTTATACTGACATTTGAACATGCAGCCTCCAGGTTCATGGTGCTTGCAGCATCCTCTCTTCTCCCCCTGCTGTCTCCAGGATTTGCAGTGGCAATGAGAGTAGGGGTATCTGTAAGACAGCCATGCTGTGACATCTGTGTATCAGCCAGGAGGCTTTTGCTGGGCCCCGTACTGGGTACATAGGCACATCACAGTGTGCTGCATCTATACACTGCTCCTCCTTTATTTCTCTGGCTACAGGACAACAGAATGACCTGCCCTGAGGGTCTCCCTGCCCTGAGGCTGGTGTTCATCGCTGCTGTTGGCGTGTCCAGCCCTCGCTGACTTCTATAAGCAGGAGACTGACGCGCTCAGCCACTTTTCCTCACTGCTGAGCGCGGTAGTGAAGACTGTCCCATAGATCTGCTATTGAGGCCGTCTTCAGTGCAGCGCTCAGCAGGGAGTAGAGAGAGAGCGCTCGGCTGAGACTTCAGACTCATCATTATGGAGAAAAACAAGCCGCTCAGATCTGGGACCCCCAGTAAATTTCCCTACTGAGCAAGGTCACTTACCCTACCCCGCCAGTGATGATCGTGCGCCTCCTTCCTCTCCTCCAAGCGCTGTGGCAGCCCGCTCAAACTGACCAATAACAATGCTCCTTAGTGTAAGGAGCTTTGTTATTGGTTGTTTCAGGCAGCAGCAGCATCGCTGCGCTGCCTTTGCCGTTCACAATGCTAGTCAACAAAACTTAGTAACTTGTGTGTGCAGAGTAGGGGGCGGGGCCTTTTGTGCGCTCCGGGCCCCCTTGTGCTGCGGGCCCCATAGCAGTGGCGTGGTCTGCCTATATTGGCGGTACGCCACTGGTACTGTCTCACCCTGCCCAGAACCATGGCCTCTGCCCCCTGCAGTAATTGAATGCCCACGCCCACGCCCTCGTCCTCGACTCTTAGCCCTGGGGTTCAACATTTTCTGTATATAAGTATATTATAAAAAAAATAAATAAATAAATGGGCCTGCTGTACTGAAACCCACAAACTTGTCCAGTCTGGTTTAATTAAGTAACATACAGAATGTGTCCACTGGACAGAAAATATGGATTGTAGTGAGTGGACAGCTGAACTGTGACACACAGAATGGTTCCACGCAGCTGTGTGAAATGGATTCGTATCACTGAGCTAAAACAACAAAAAAAAAGGGGTTATATATGGCGATAGCTGCACTACTAGTGCCAGCCAGCCAGCCAAGCCAGGAGACAAAAGAAAAAATGTCTTGTAGCCCTTAGAAGGGCTGTTGGGTTCTTGGGAGATCACTCCTGCCTAACAAAGAACTAAATGCAGGCCCTAACACTCTCCCTGAAACGCAGCAGCTCTATCCCTAACGACATCCAGACAGCATCTGAGTCGAGCACCGCGGGCAGTCACTAGTATATTCCAGGGTCACCTGATCAGGCCAGCCAACCCCTGCTATCGACATGTAAGGGCCCCACGTGATGCTGGGTGTACCGCAGAGTCTCCTGGCTTGTGATTGGCTGAGTTTATAGGCGCCAAAAATGCACAATGCGGAAGTTGCCATTTCCTCGAGCATGGCGAGATACTCGTCCGAGCAGCGAGCACTTACGAGTACCGTAATACTCGAACGAGCACCAAGCTCGGACGAGTATGCTCGCGCATCTCTAATTATTATAGGTATGGTATAAAAATTTTAAATATCAGCTACCTAGTATGCTCACGGACACGTTTAAGTCTCTTTTCTTCTGACGCTTGTCATAGATCTGGAGCAGAGTCCCAAACTCAGTCACAATTTGTAATTCACATAGGTAAAATTGTAATCCAAGGGGCTCCCCAAATAACCTGAAAAGGGGGAAAAAGGGATGAGGCGCACGAATGCGCAACTTAATTTCCTGAGTTGCCTCGTCATCCTCCCGCGCTGGAGAAAGGTGCGGAACTACCAGGTTGGAGTCTGCATCGCTGAATTGAATTCGTACGCAACAGCATATAGAGTAACTACCAGGGAAAAGTCTGCATCGCTGAATTGAATTTGTACGCGACAGTGTATAGAGTAACTAAATTATACGTAGAATAGCGTATAATTTATAGGACACACTACGTAGCGAATGCGTACAAAAGCGAAGTGAATCACCTAATATTCGGATTCGCTTCGCAGCTGAGAAATCCCAAGATTCGATACAAATCTACGAAGCGGCGAATAGATTCGCTCATCTCTAGTCAGTATGGAACATGGGGGAACAAACACTGCATCACCAATTAAAAATTTGACTAAAGTCCAAGAATAAAACATGACAAAAAAGAAGAGAAAATAACACAGTCTCAACAGGGAAATATTGCATGATAAAATACAACAAACAATCTTTAAAAAAAAACAACATTATATATTGAAATTAAGGCGAAAAGTTACCGTAAAGTCAACATGAGACGTTTGGCAGGAGTGACACATCGCCGAAATCTAGTATTTTGCCGAAGAAGAAAAGGCTCCAATTTCCCAAGCAATTCGTCAAAAGAGTCTGGAGACATCCGCAAATACGCCTGAAATTTGCCAGAATGCTGACGAAGCTCGGGGTACAGAATTACAAAAGCACCACGAGTCTGACGTGACGAATTAATAGGATGAACCCAAAAACGTCTGGAAGCACGTAATATACCATACTGCAAATCAAATAAAAGATGAGCAGGTAACATGGCTAACCTTAGCAAAACAACCATACAACACACAACTCACAAGACATAGAAAAAAAAGAAATATTATATAAAGGCTCCTGTCCCCAAAACCCACCCCTAATCAATTAAGCAAAAAACGGAACCGTTTATAATTAAAAAAAAAAGGAAAACAACGCAAATAAACGCAACACACTATTACGTTGATAAAACGCATAATCGGAACAGATCCGTTTAAAAAACGGAACCTTAGCCTTTCATTGGTATGCGTTTCAATCCGTTTTTGAATGTATCCGTTTTAGTCAAAAGCGGATGCGTTCAATAACGGAATGCATAATGCTGATGTGAACCCACCCTTAGCTTTCCGTTCTTCGGATCCATCAGAAGAAGAAAGAGAAAAAAAAAACAGGATCCAGTAAAAAAAACGGATCCTGTTGCATCAGTTGTCATCCGTTTTAGCCATTTCAGTCTGAGATCCGTTTTTTAGACTGGGAAAATAGTCCTGCATGCAGTACATTTGTTTCCATCTAAAAAACGGATCTCAGACGGAAATGGCTCAAACGGATGACAACTGATGCAACAGGATCAATTTTTTTGACTGGATCCTGTAAAAAAAAAAAAACGGATCCGTTTCAATCCTGTGCCTAACTGATGCAACAGGATCCGTTTTTTACAAGATCCAGTTTTTTTTTCTCTCTCTCTTCTTCTGATGGAACAGAAGAACGGAAAGCTAAACGGTGATGTGAATGCACCCTAAAGCTCTCCAAAGTTGAACACATACCATGAAGACACATAATAATTGTGTATCAGGCAAAATATCTCATGGCGCTTTATAGACATAAGTTGCATAAAAGGTATACTTAAAACTCATATTTAGAATAATATGTATAATAAATAAATCGATGTAGTACCAATTGTGTTTTTATATGAGAATAAAGCCTTATTCACACATCCGTGTCCGTGCTCAAATCCGTGCTCAAATCCGTGAGCAGGTGGTCAGTGAGGCATCCGTGAAGCTGTCCGTGAAGTATCTGTGTTGGGTCCGTGGGTCTGTGTTTTGCCATCCGTTGTGTTGCATCTGTGTTTCACTGACACTGAACAGCTGAAAAATAATTTTCAAAGCATCTCTTCTTAATGATCCGTGAAACACAGATGCAACACGGATGACATCCGTGAGGGATCCATGGTTTTCACGGATTCATTGACTATAATGGGCGTGAGTGATCCGGGAACACGGATCAAGATAGGACATGCATCCGTGCTAAAAACACGGACCCACGGACCGTGCTAAAACACTGATGTCTGAATACACACATTAAAATGAATGGGGACGTGTGGTGTCTGTGGAGAACACGTACAGCACACGTCCGTGAAACACTGACGTGTGAATGAGGCTTAAGAGTGAGTTCCAATGTACACAAAAAAAAAATAGTACCAAAAACATCTATGTTAATTCGTAATGTGAATACCAGCCAAAAGCATATTAGTTTAGGGTACTTCAGATCAAAAATTGATCTGTAATGCACGATGCACACATATCTAATAGAATAGGGACAAGGAAAAAAATTACCCTATAATGATAATGAAACAATTAAGCAGATTTATAATTGAGGCCCGGGAAAATCTTGTGTCTAATTGGTATATCCAAAAAGCTTCTCGGTGCAATAGTTTTTTTTTTCCAGTCCCCCCTTCTTACAGGTTTGGTCACCTTTTCGATTCCATAACATCTGAACGAGGAAATATTACTGTTGTGTTCAGAAATAAAGTGTTTACATGCACCTGACACGGAGCTCGTAGACAAAGATGACGTTTTGGATAAATGTTCAGCTATTTTCTTTTTGAGTTTTCTAGTTGTACATCCTACATATTTTAAATGACAGAAGATTAGAGTTGATAGAATCCTAAAATATTCGGGGATTCGGAATTCGGCCCGAATTTTCCGCGGGATTCGTGGGTTCGAGCCGAATCACGAATCCCATTAAAGTCTATGGGAGACCCGAATATTTTTGCAGGGGCCAAAGGTTCTGCACAGTCAAGTTTGCCCCAACATGTGAAAACCTCAGAAAAAGATGGAAACACCTTGGAAATGGATAGGAAACACCAGGGGCAGCATGTAGGGATGTCTCTGAGGCTCCCTAATTGCACCATGTTTTCTAAATCTGGCCAATAGTCTGGTGATGACCCCAAGGCAATTTTCAGGGACACGGTAATGGTGACCCACTTAAAAATGCTGCCAGACAACCTGGCGGTGAACCCCTGATTGTCTGTCTTTCAATAAGATTGCAGTGTAAAGCATGGTGGTGAGCCTCAGTATGACTTTTTGGATGGAGATTGCATGTGGTCACGTGCTCCCTGGAACCCCATAGTCACCCCTTCTCTCATGTGCTACCCCAGAACATTCTCTGCCCCAATTCGCAAGACCTTTTGCAGTCTCAGTGTGCTGACAGTGGGGATTTACCAGTGTTGTCTGAGGAGGTGGTGGACAATGGCGAGACACAGGTGTCGGGGGGTGAGGTAGTTGAAAGTGAAGCAAATTACAGTGGGGACTCCTTGGGGGGACTTTCTCATGATGGGACAGATTCAACTTGGGTGGATCAGGCACAGGAACAGATCAATTTTTTTTTTGTGTTTATTTAACTTTTATTTAGCACAAATAACCACAGAGATATTTATTCGTTCTCTTCGCTGCGCAGTCTGGCGTTGGGGTTTGTCACTTTGATGGCGAGCTGTGCCGCTCTCTCCACAATGGTCGTTCGGTTCTTTGAGGAGACGTTGTGGGCGATTTCTGCACAGAAGGACTTGTTGCTCATCAACAGAACCTCAAGCTCCTTGACATTGTGGACCAGGAATTTGCGGAACCCTGTGGGCAGCATGTGTTTGGTCTTCTTGTTGCTACCGTACCCAATGTTGGGCATCAGGATCTGCCCCTTGAACCTCCTGCGGGCTCTGTTGTCAATACCTCTGGGTTTACGGCAGTTATGCTTAATCTTTACATAACGGTCTGATTGGTGGCGGATGAACTTCTTCGTCCGCTTCTTGACGATCCTGGTCTTAATGAGGGGCCGGAGAGCCGCCATGATACCGGTTCGGAGCGTCCACCTTCTCCACAGACAGCCTGAGGAAGAGAGCGGAACAGATCAATTTTAAGTGTGAGGCAACATCAGAACCACAAATGCTTGGGAGAGGCAGTGGGCATTGTGTTTAGAAAGGCTGATGGGCTTCAGTCAGCACTGTGTGTATAGAACCCCATGGCCTTTCATAAAAAAATTGTTTACAAAGCCGCATCACTCCTGAAAAATTGTTTTTAGAGAGCTGGATGACTTTCCTGAAAAATTGTTAGTAGAAAGACGGATGACTTTCCTGAAAAATTGTTAGTAGGAAGCCGGATGACTTTCCTGAAAAATTGTTGCATATGCAACTCAGATGAAGAGGAGGAGGAGGAGGAAAGCAAGCAATTTAGGAGGTAGCCTGAGGTGGGGATGAGAACTTGGGGGGATATCCATGACCTGTTCACCTTGATGAAAGTGAGGATGTCGGCGTTGTCGGTGGACAGGTGCATCCGTTTGTCCGTAATGATACCCCCGGCGGCACTAAAAACCCTTTCAGACAGTACACTTGCAGCAGGGCAGGCAAGCACCTCAAGAGCGTACTGCGCAAGTTCTGGCCACCTGTCCAGCTTGGCCAGCCAGTAATTATATGGCGTGGAGTTATCGGTCAGGACGTTGGTCTGGTCCGCGACATACTCCCTCACCATCTTGCGGTACTGTTCCGCCCTGCTCTGCCTGCCCTGTGGCTGTGTCATACTGTCTTGCTGGGGTTTAAGAAACTTGGCAAAAGCATGGAATAGTGTACCCCTGCCCTTGGCGCCTACACTGACTTTCCCCCTCCTCTCCAACTTCAGCCACTGCAGTCCGCCCCCTGTTGCTCGACTGGTCTGGAAAGGCCTGTAGCAGTTTCTGAACCAGGGCCTTGTGGTAGAAAGTGACTCGGGTGCTCCTTTCCTCCACGGGTATAAGTTGGGCAAAGTTGTCCTTTTAGTGTGGGTCAAGGAGGGTGTACACCCAATAGTCATTGGTGGACAGTATCCCCTTGACCCGGGGATCACGACAAAGACAGCCAAGCATAAAGTCTGCCATGTGCCCTACTGTGCCAACACGCAAGCCTTCAGCCTCCTCACTTAGCGGACTCTCCCATCTCCTCCTCCCCCCCTTCCTCCGACCCCAATTCATCCTCCTCAGCCCATACCCGCTCAACAGGTAGCATAGAATCACCCCCTGATGCATGGTGCCCAAGAGTTTCTTCCTCCTCCTCAGCCGCCTCCTCCTCCTCCTCAGTTTTGCGCTGCGAAACTGACAACAGGGTGCTCTCAATGTCACTGTCTTCCCCCACCTCCTGTGACACTGCTGAATCCTCAGATCTTAGGTTCCTCTAGGAGTTCTGGATGAGGCACAACAGAGGGATGGTGACACTGATGATGTGTGCATCACCACTGACCATCTCTGTTGCCTCCTCAAAGGGACCTAAGACCTGGCAGATGCCAGCCATCCACGTCCACTCCTCAGCATAGACATGAGGAAGCTGACTGGCCTGACTACCACCTCGGGGGATTAGCTGGCAGTCTACAACTGCCCTGCGTTGTTGGTACACCCTGGCTAGCATGTGTAACGTCGAATTCCAATGCGTGGGAACGTCACACAGCAGCTGGTGAACATGGAGTTGCAGCCGCCCTTGCACAGTCCTGAGGGTGGCGGCATCGGTGGTGGACTTGCGAAAATAGGCGCATATGCGCCGCACCTTGGTGGGCAACTCACTCAACTGGGGGTAGGTCTTGAGGAACCACTGGAGCACCAAGTTGAGCACGTGGGCCATGCATGGCACGTGAGTCAGCCCACCAAGATGCAGAGCCGCCACCAGGTTACGCCCATTATCGCAGACCACCATTCCTGGCTGAAGGTTCAGCGGCGCCAGCCACACATTGGTCTGCCTCCTGATGCCCTGTAAGAGCTCTTCAAGGAAGAGGAAATGAGACTTGATGATTGGGGCATCACTGCCACTTTGGAGGAGGAGGAGGTGGAGGAGGAGGTGGAGGCATAATGTGCCAGAGACACACAGACGGAACTATGTCCCTCAATTCGTGGTGTGGGTAGCACATGTGCAGCCCCACGATCGGTCTCTGACCCAGCCTCCACCAGATTGACCCAATGTGCCGTGAGGGAGATGTAATGTCCCTGGCCACCGGTACTCGTCCACGTATCTGTGGTCATGTGGACTTTACCACAAACCGCGTTTTTGAGAGCGTGGGCGATGTTCTCAGACACATGCCGGTGCAGGGCGGGGACGGCACATCGGGCAAAATAGTGTCGGCTGGGGACAGAGTAACGGGGGGCTGCCGCCTCCATAAGGTTGTGGAAGGATTCTGTCTCCACAAGCCTGTACGGCAACATTTCCAAACTAATCAGCTTGGCGATGTGCACATTTAGAGCTTGCGCATAGGGTTGGGTGGCTGTGTACTTGCGCTTG